>AP025366.1:10447046-10492046 GCA_030295005.1 Cephonodes hylas
ACTTCTGCCATCTAGCGTCTAGTAGATTTATCCAACGACTGTTTTAGCGACATCTATTATCAAGTAGCAGCAATGGATTAATGACATGAAAATCAAAAATGTGTTATTTTTTTATTCCTTAAGTGAAAAAAAATGCTATTATTTTTAAACATGTCTATTTTTGTCAATGCATTTCAATGAAAATTTAGACGTCCAGTTTTGTAAAATTGATGTTTCATGATTGAACTAATATTATCTGTGTATCACATTTTTAAATCCTTTTTGACACTGACAGTTCACTTCATGTACTCGTCCGTCCGGTTGGTGACTTGACGATTTGTTTATCAATCGATACGCAATAACATCCAAACAAAGTGAAATTATAGGCTGGTCGTTTAGTATTTTGCACACCGGGTACGAAACTGGACTGCTAAACGTAGATCGCGACGTATTTTAAAATGACAAACGCGATAGGTGTTTGTCTGTTGGCTGTAACGCTCTTTTGTTGTACAAGTAAGTAAAACAAACGTATGCGCTTTGAGATCACTAAATTTAATTGACCTTGTAATATTTGCATAGTTGTTATTTCTTGTTCTTAAATACGTACTCCTTGTTAATTTATTTCAACGAACAACACAGAAATTATTGGATATTGGAAATTACTGATTACTTAATTATGATGAACATACAATTATTTTCTAGTTCCGGCGTAAATAAGTTCACTAACAAGTTTTGCATTATTGCGTGTTCATTCTTCCATTTTACAAGACGTAAAATATATAATAAAACAGTTTACTAGCTAACAATGGCAACATGATATTGTGCCGAAAAAAATCTTGATGATGGAAAAATAACACATGATAATGTGCTAAAATTTTTATGGTGATAAATTTTTAACGTTCGAACTAATCAACTGTTACGGATATTAAAATAAGTAAATGCTTGAATTATTTATGTTAGCTACCATCATAACTTTTTTTGTCTTTTTAAAACAACATGTGACACACTGAAAGGTAGATGTGGCTACATATGTAAAACTATCTAGAAGTTTCCTTTTAATTTGTTTTGTGATTTTAACATTTTGCTTAAAACAACTTAACTACCCACCACATAGCTCAACAAAATTTTTTTTTTGTATGCTGCATGATTGTTGTTAGTTTTTTTATTAAGATGGTGTTAAAGAGTATTTATAGTTATTTTTTTATTGTTACTTCAGAGTTTTCTAATAATATGCATGAAAAATGAAATTATTATAGTTAAATTCAGAAATAAAATTATGTGTTGCCTTGGCAATAAGGTAGTTACTATATCCCCATGTCAGGAAAACAAAATACTAGATTTGGCTTAGAACTATTTTTCAAGACTGTTGAATAACCAGTTTTTTTTAACATTATACTTCAACACTCCTTAATATGCAAATTGATATCTTGATTCACAATTTCTCAATTTATATCACCTAAATCTACAACTGTAATAAATAAATTTTATACCATTTTAGTATTGTTATCTATAGCAGTAGTTAATGAATCACACATGTTGCTCACTGTGAAAAACATCTGTGTGTGATCATATTTCCTGCTGATGCACAAGCAACAGTGATGAGTTGCATAATACTAAATTATATGACAATAATGATTTATGCTTATTGAAGGTTTATTTTTAATAGATAACAATTGAACATTAATTAAATTTAAAGATGGATGTTTTTTAGTTGACTGCTTTTTTCATGTCATTATTATATTGATATCAAGTAATATGATACATTCTATATGTATATCATCACTAGGAAACAGTTTAATAAGGTTAGTTTAAAATAAAACAAGTTTTTTCATGGTTTCTCTAATTTTGTATTCTAATGTTTCATTATAGGTATTACATGTTGGAAACTCAAATTCATAAATTGTGACAATTTACCTGTTTCCTATTCTCTTAATAATTTTGTTATTTTACAATACCTATTAATAATACTTTTTACCTGCAAATTAAACTGTTTACTTCAATTTTAGATCCATAAAAACATAAGATATATTGTGCCATCAATTCAGATTTTAACATTTTTATTCTCCACTTTTAGACTGTATCTGCAAAAAATAGTTATAATTATTTCAATAGAAGTTAATATTCGAAGTACCATTCAATCCATGTGATTTATTAAAGATTTACATTTTATTAAAATACATATAAATATAATACATCCAAACTTGTTTAGTTTACTATAAAATAATGTAGGATTTACCAATTTAATCTTTGTTTATTGTATACTTTTACCAATACATAAATGAACAATATTTTATCATCAATTAATAAGGTCATACTGTTATCATGTTTGTGCTAATTGACTCTATGTGAAAACATAATCAAAATGAATTAATATACACTGTGAGATGAAATTATAATTCCGTTGAATATTTATGTCAAAATTGTAATTTTAATAGGTTATTGAATGGATGGTTATAACTTAAAAAATAATTGTACCTATTCTAGATACTAAATAGAGTATAAATAAAATGTTGATTTAAAAAGTAATAACTACCTTTATTCCGAATTTTAGTAGGATCTGCTTAGTGGTTTTAGAAAAGTGTTGATTAATCAGACAGTAACCATTGCTTTTTCTATACACAGATTATTAAAGACTTGTTTATACAATAATTTTAATGGTTCTTCTGCCCTAATTTTGTAATAAAAGAAATAACTATCAATCATTAATATAAAGTGTTTAAAATAGATGTTAGTTGTACAAAGTAAAGATGTAAACTTGAAATATTGAGTGTTATCAAAGCATTCAACGAGACACTGTTGACAATGTGTAGTGACAGAATGATAAGTGCTCTTGTTGACCCCACTCCACTTATCCATGATATGGTATTATTTTTAATATTTACACACATGTTTATAATGTCAATTGAAATGATATTTTTGTTACAGATTTGTCGTTCGCTCGACAAGTGCCAAAGGAATGCTCTAAAGGACCTGAAGTATGGTGTCAGAGTCTCAAGTAAGAATACTATAGAATATATTCACTACAACTTTGTAACTGCTTGTGAATTGTGATACCAGAGGTTGCGGATTCGAATCCCGCAACAACATAAATGTTTCTGTTATTCACGAATATTTGTTTTGGGTCTACATAAGTTTTTTGTGACCGAAAAGTCTCTCGAAGTTTCTGATTCCAACGACATAGGACTGCTTGACTGTTAGCTGTATCTACTTTCAGTATCAGAAATTAATTTTCTTGTCAGTTCAGAAAAATGATGGTCATCTGTAGATATACTGGGACTAAAACGATCTATTGTTAAACCTAGGCTTTAAGGCATCTCCAATTAAACGCCAATCGTCTAAGTCCTAAATGACCTACCTTCTTCCGCTATCCGCCATCTTTGTTACGTCGTCAGTCAAAGCACATTCTTAAGATTTTCAATCTAGTCAAGAATGTGTGTAATGAGATAATGCTTAAGCACAACTGTTTCATGTGAAATAGTGTTTGTACCTATAAATTAAGATGTGTATAGGCAACTTATGATCTAGAAGTAATTCAGTAAAAAGAAAATGTTTAGACTCAAATATTACGTATAATTGGCCATTCTAATAATTGAGCACTTCTTTAATATAAATCTTAATTATTTATCATATGACGCCAATTAATTTATTTTGCTATTATTAACTGTTTCCTGTTTGTTCATTTTGCTAACACCATCAATTAAATCAAATTGAGGCTTTTAATTATAAATAGTGTTTCGTATTTGTATGTGGAAAATTTACATGCCCCTGTTGAAACACAAAAACACTGACCACTAATGCCTGTATTCGCCGTAGGAGAATCTGAAGAGGTAAGAGGAGAGGTCTGGTGAGAGGAGGCGATATCTGCACCTTATTGCCGTTTTTCCAAACACATTTCGAAAGCCTGTGCGGCTGCTGACAAATCCATAATATTTAAATCGTCTAACCCTTTATTTGACCAAAGTAGCATTTGATACTAACATAATATACTACTCTGTGTTCTGCCAGTAGCGATATAAAACAGTGGTACTAATAAATAAAATACTCTGGCGTGGCTTTATCTTTGACTCGGAAAATCCTTATAATGTTAGGAAAAGTGAAAAAACGTTAAAGCACAATATTTTAACGATAACAGTGATAAATGACTAGTCACGCAAAATCCAGTATTTACCACACGATGGATTTAAACGTACTTAAATTTGAGATTGAGATTTATACATTACAAGGTTTTGACAGCGGTGCCACTTACGTTAATAAATAACAAAAATAAGAAAGAGTGGTCAACGGCCATATCTGGGTTACTCTAGCTTGATACCAAAACATCAGACTAGGATGTATTTTACATTGATTTCAGTTTCGCTAGGGGAATTGAACACACGACCTTCTCTTTGTCTGCAAGCTAAGAACAAAGCAAGGGCAATGATCTTATTGGGGGTCTAATAGCCTTGTATTGTACAAGTAATGGACAACCAAACAATATAAAGAACAATTGCATTTATGATCTAGCATTGCATTTCTTCAATATATAATGTGTAACTAAGCACAAAGAATTAAAAAAAGTGTTTATGCTACTAAGTTACATGTTCTCTAAACAATTTATTTTGGTTACACTCGCTAGTTGCGTTCCAACTACAGGTACAGGTATATTAGTCATCAAAAACAAGTATTTTTAAAATTGTTTTTGCAAATTAATTCCTCTTATGTTATCCTGTATAAGTATGTCGAATAGTGTAAATTTTTGGCAAAGTCCAAGAACTGGCACAAATACGAAAACATGAGAAATTCGTAGCCAGGTCCGTTAATAGATTTTTAAATAAGGAAGGTCACGCATTAACATTTTAATCGTGTATGTGCACAGATTTGGTTTTTTAATTTATACTTAATAATTTGTATCAGAGCTCCGAATAATCTAAATTTTGCGAAAAGTTCTTACAAGAACAGGGAAATAGCGTTGTTTTTTTTAGAAACATGAGGTTCAAAGATTCACACACAAGCACTCATCAATTATTGCAACAACGTGGGTTGTATCTGAGTTGTAGGTATTCTAAGACTTCATTCTAAGATTCATAGATAATTTAAACCACCTAACAGTTCAGGATTTGCTCTTACTCTTAGTAAATATAATTTGTAATTCTTCATGCTTAGTGTGTACTCTTATATCCGTTTTTGATATGTCATGTCTTAGCTATTTCTTGTGGAGACTGTAGTTTTATATCATATACATATATTGGAATCCTATGCCGACTTACTAACACGCTTAAGATGCACGTGCTACCGAGCTATCGAACTGAGGATTATGTGTCGTCACAGGCCACAGCACGAGATTAGTCATCCTCGTCAACAAAAGAATGTTTATATGCGTCATTGGCTGTTTACCTACTCATTATGTATTTACTATTTAGATGTATTTTACACAAAAATGCTTCGCTTGGATATAGGATCCTTTTTTATAAATAACTTTAATTCGATATCCGAAAAGGGCCCAATTGTGCTGATTTAGTATTTTTTTTTTAGTTCACCATTTCGAGTCAGTGATGCAGTGGCTATTGTTTATAAAATTAAACCACATTATCTTTCGATTACTATACATAACTATATAGTATCCGTACTTTACAGACGATAGCAATGTTTTTCGAGTCTCATTCCAGGCCCAAAGTCTCTACCATTCATAATAATCCCTTTACCCACCATTCAGACAATCGTCCCTAATATATTTGCATGATTTGTGACAGGCGCGGCGCTGATTGCGGGGCCGTGGGTCACTGCATCGGCACCGTGTGGGAGAAACAGGATGACACCGTCACGCCCAACGAGGTCTCACTCAAGTTCCTGCGCCTGTTCAGACAACTCAAGGATGTCAAGGACCTTATCAATGAGGTTAGATTACGTTAGCCATGACCTTTTTTCTAAAGTTTTTTTCTATAGAGGATATATAAAAAATAGAAAGAAAAACACCGATGGCGCAGTGGCGGTACTTCCACAGAAGACCAAAAGCGTGGCTCGCCTTACAAAATAATCTTTAAGCTTTGATTCCTTATTCATTAAAATCAATTTGACATATGAATAAAAATATCCGGACCCTACAATAAACCATTATAATATACATTGTACAATGAACGTGTAACGCTTTTGGACTTCTATGGATGTACCGCCACCTTGATAAGAGTATTTATGTATGTTTAAACACCTTAAGAATCTTAGAATCATAGGCAATTTATGTTTCATAACTAATCTTCTAACCTCAGAAGATCTCTGACTAGTAATAAAAAGGTAACTGAGTTTTAGAACTGGAAAAAAATGGTTGTGCAAAGAGTTATCGTGACTAAATTTGTACTGATTAATTATTTCCTGCCTGGAAAGGAAAGAATACAATACACTTCACAATTAGTTACGAATATAAACAATTTCATTGGCAATTCCAAATCATCCGTTGACTTTCTTTGGTAGGTATTTTATTGTTCAGTAATTTGATTACGTGATTTATTTTATTACTAATTATACATTTACTTAATTATTGTGGTCCGAGGGTGGAACGCGTTATTAATAGAGGGATATTTTGGTTCATTTCACAATATTAATCACTACATAGTATAAAACAAATTCGCTTTCTCTGTCCCTATGTCCCTTTGTATGCTTAAATCTTTGAAACTACGCAACAGATTTTGATGCGGTTTTTTTTTAAAAGATAGAGTGATTGAAGAGGAAGGTTTATATGTATGATAACATCCATTAAATATCAGCATTGCACCCGTGCGAAGCCGGGGCGGGTCGCTAGTTTAATGATAAATGTGCTTTTGATATCTTTGTTTTCACGTTTATCAGTAACAATTCGGATCATGTTATTTGTCGTAAGCCATTATTGGCGTTTAAAAGTACATAATAAATTTTATCAACAAAATCGTGTTTACAATTGACTCATTCGAAAGTCTGTGACGACTTAAATATTATTCGATAAAATCATCGATATTCAAGATAGCCTGTCTGTAACACGATGTAACACAATTGCATTTCAATCAGCACAGATTTAGATCATAAAAAGCTGAAATTAAAAATTTAATATAATCTCTTAAATCTTAAGAGGCTAGACGCAACATAAACTTGAATATTTAGTTATAGTACACGCCGTGCATTCGACCTTGTTATGCTCCTGTTTTTAAAAAATATACTTTGGCCTTCTGGCTTCCTGCCTCCATGACTTTACTTTGCAGTTATAACAATCAATATTTTTTTGTTAACCAAACCGGGTGATCGTTACTTAAGGGAGGTAATGATTTGAGCTATTAGGAAAATGTAATATTTGTTTCTGTAAAACATCATTACTAATAATATCCATTAAGACAGATCGAAAACAAAGGTTTTCAATCACCCCGTATATTGTATTGAAATAATACAATATATAGATTACACAAAACTAATGGTTCCCTCTAATGTTAATACAAAATTTGTTTTTTTTTCAACTAGGATTATCTAGCGACGCGCATCAACTCGGAATGCCACGACGTGCCGTACCCGGCCATCGCCAAGATGTGCAGGGAGAACACCAAGGGCATTGAGAACTACATCTCCCACGTGCTCAAGTCGGACACCACCCCCGAAACCATGTGCAGGATCATCGGCATGTGCAACAACCAGAAAATCGACAATGTGCTCGCTTTGAACGTAAGTTTACCATGAAATCTGTGTGTAAATGTTTCGCGAGTATTTAATGGTGAGGCATTCATAATTTTGATGTACGCCTCACAGCAGGGCACGAGCTTTCGCTACAACTAGGAGGGTATAGGCCTTAGTCTACCAAGCTGGCCTAATGCGGGATGGCGGACTACTCAGTTAAGGAATTCCTAAGAACTTCTAGGCATGTAGGATTGGCGAAGTGGGGCTTTTAAGACAGTATTTTCAATATAAGCTATACCTTTGAAGACGAATTTGTTCATTTTAAAGGTTTTAGGAACTTGAAGGAAGAATTAAGATGATTCAATAGGTGCTAGTTTTATTATTTTATATGATAATATGTTCATTTTAATTAACAGAAAAAGAAGGCGCCCGTACCGGCCAAGCATAAAGGTGAGTCATATATTATTATATGCGTCAAATATTTAAATCATGATGAATTCATCGTCCAGTATCCACAAGTTATTCCTCGTCAAAAAACATCATTATGTTTTTTTATTAAATTGAAATTATTTAACAACAATGCCTGATTAGTGTTCAAATTTTATGTCAGATGATTTTATCATTTATCGATGGAATTTCAAAGGAACATAAATGGTTTGTTATCCGTGTTTGATAAGTGTCATCTTTACAGATCGTCTGCTTGGGAGCACCCGTTGTACCTGGGGACCTAGCTACTGGTGCAGCAACTTCAGGTATTGTGTGCTAACCTAATTACATAATATTTTTTTATCTCAGTCCGTATGAATTTTTTCGTGGCATTTTAAGTTTCTGGGGTCACGGTGGAAGAACAGGGACTATTTTTTTTAATATTGATTAGAACGCTAATATTCCCAATAATTGATAGGATCGTACGAGATAAATTTCTAAACTTCTGCTACTGACAATTTCCGGATAGAAAACCCAATAACACCAATGTAATTCCTATAATTGCGGGTTTTTTTTATCGAAATACGACATCTTTAGAACAGTTTATGATCATGATCACGATATTAGCTTATATTATACGTACGTCCTACTGTTGGGCGTCGACCTCCTCTACACCAGAGATGCATCAATTAGCAAAATAATTTGTTATTCTTATTACGAATGTCATGTACAAACGTGTTTATCAACAATGTAACGACGCTTCCTGCTTGGTTAACCGCAGAGTCGGAACGTTAACAATTACATTAATAAGTGTTTCATTATTAGGCAGATAATTTAAATCACGCTTGCACATATTTGTTCCGTCCTACGTGTTTGTGCATGTAAACGTATGCAAAACGTAAGAAAAATTATTCAATATTTAATAAATAAAATTATACAGGGTGTATTTACGCCGTGATCGGAAACTAAGACAGGTAATAGCTAAGGTAATAACAAACCTCCTGGCATTAAAAAAAATCCCGACAAAAAATATTTTTTTTTGACCTTTTCCATACAACCATCGGTAATCGGTATTAAATGCATATGATATCGTTTGCTTAGTCATATACCTGATTTGATTTTATGACACGATGTCGGGATCACTAAAATTTAATAACAAAAATAACATAAAATATCCATTATCAAACCGAATTGTTTAAACGTCAGAATTGTACACACATCCCGACGCCATAACAGCGAGAGTACAACGTCTAAGGAACAATACACAGACATCGGCAGTCACCTGAAGCCATAACAATCGGTCACAATATTTATGTGGGCCGTTGTCGCATTGTGAACACGCCGTTTCCTTCATTACAAATCGTTTTCTTTTCGGCGTACTCGATGCTTGCGAAATGCACTGCGTTGCACAATCGTGTTGGATAACCGATCTAGTTTCATTCAATTGCATTGATATTTGCTCACGTTTGGATAAATATACTAGGGGAAAAACGTAAATTCAGTAGGTATTTTTGAAAGAAAGGTCCTGATGAGTGGGCTGAGTTAGTATGGATATGAGTATCGCCAATTCATGGTCTAGTTAAACGAGACCCAAATAATCATCAGGAGCTGAAACTAATATAAAAATAAATCGTTGTAGGGAAACTTTGAGTTTTAATATGTACAAATTTTACTAATTTCTGTCTGCTCATCCAGACTATAAACATTAGTCGATATACAACAATGTGCGTGTCGTCTTGAGTAACGTACACCGCTTTCAATTATTAACATAAAGAAGAAATATTTTTCTGCCGCTTTTATCCGAGTCAGAATTTTTTGTGGTATTTTAATGACTTATTCTACAATCAATTTTCAATACGTAAATTCAAGTTCCACAACGTCTCTCGTTCTCCGACAAGTTTGTTATAAATATTCTGAAAATAATTTCAAAAATGTCAATATCGTTTGAAATGTTAGGTTACTTCGCATGACATTATTATAAAACATTTTTTTATCACCACTTTGTTTTGTTTTTATATCTAATGTGATAAAGTTAACAGCGCAATAATGGTAACACTTGTGATAAAGCGGGTCAGTGATTCATGAATTTTAGACAAAAGAACAGTTTTCATTACAATTGACCATTGTTTATTTAGCTTTTAGCGGAGTTAACACTTTTGCTATGGAATATGCAGATTGCGTTTTGTTATTATAAATCGTTAAGTATATATACTAGTAATGAGGTTCAGCATTACCCGGGTGTAATCTTGATTTCTGTACTTATTCCACAGGAACACATTTTCTTCGGACAAAATACTTTTTATATGTATGTAGGTAATAGGCTATGTCAAAAAGTCGGACTTATTTTTTTATATTAGTAGAGATATAGTCAAGCTGTAATAGGAAAAGAAAGATATATATTTTGATTTTAACTATATTTCTGGCGTGTTTTCGTGTAGTTTTTAAAACCGAAAATTGATGATAGTTTCTAACTCTGCAGACACTTTAACATAATTCGTTATATAAAAATTTTATCTTAATAGCTATCATGTCTAATTAACATATTATTCGTCTAATCAAATACGTTTTTTTAATGCAATTTTTGGTATTTTGGCTGTTATCACTACGGTCAACTCATTAATCTCAAAAAAATTCGACATAATTATTCTAATAAGTTCGTAGTTAATTTTGGGATACCTAATGCTTCAAGTTTTATCTCTGAACTTCCAACGAAAATAGAGATATTAATGTGAAAGAACAAAATTTGATTCGAAATCTAAATCTTTCGACTTTTAATTTGCATGTTGAAATCTAACAAAATATTATCATGTCAAGGAAGTTTGTCTTACTAGGAGCCCATAGCACTCACTATATCTTTATTGTCGATAGTACTGGCCGAGAATGCAAGGCGACCCACCACTGCGTGTCTCGAGTCTGGTCCAACATGACCTTCCCCGAAGACAACGACAGCATCTGCCAGATCTGTACTGACATGGTGAAACAAGCGCGCGACCAACTGCAAAGCAACGAGACACAGGTTAGTTTTTTTTTATTGCAGTCAAATTTGGAGAAGGTTGAGGTTATCATGCCAGTCCCTTGTCTTATTAAAACTATGGACAGTATTATCGTTTTTTTTTTTAAATATGTCAAAGGAAATCATCTGCAAAGCCCTCTTATAGATAAGATCGCTTTTGTTTTTGCTATTAGTTCATAGGTGACTGTAAGTGTGTAAGTAAGTACTACCTACCCTTAAGCTAAGGCTTAAGTTAATTAAGAACTTAAATAATCTCCATAATTCGGTCACAATCATACCTATTTAGATAGTAAAGTACGTCAATAAATATATTTGTTCATGGTATTGTATAAGTCACTTAAAATTCATTTTTTAATATAAGTAACCTTTCTAAAAATTCTTGCTATGGTTTATTGTTCAGGTGCCACTTTAATACATTCTTTAAGTTTTCTACTTTATTCCCTACTATATTCCATTCCAATACTATGTATACATTAATGAATTACTTCGCTTTCCTATAAAAATACAAGAATATGAATCCATAACAAGCTAGCTTGGTAGTAACTGGTAATGCTATTTGTCTTAGTGAAACGATTATAAAAAATAAAGTTTTATAAAACTGTAATCCTGGTACACTGTTAATTAACTGTCCTAATATGTGTCAGTATTATCAGCCAGGGCAAACAAAAGTTGAACTCTACGGCGAGTGGCCCTAAGTCATTGTCCGATAAAAATAACAAGATCCCGTTTAACCACCTCTCGGGAAGATAATTTTAATATTCTCCGTTGAAGGAGGTTTATTCGTAACAATATTTTCTAAAGCAATTTGTACCACCCTTTTGCAAACAGTGTTTAAAGATTACTTTAGTAAAGATAGAGTCTATTCCATTTATTGATATAAGAAAATTCGAAAAAAATTTAAAATGTTTATGCATGTTACAGTGGCCGCACTTCCACAGAAGCCCCAAAGCTTTTCACGTTATATGTGTAATGTCTCGTCTATAGGTGTTTAATGTGTGATCAGAATATTGCTTTTTAAGATTTAAATCTTTAAGATTACCTATTATCAAGATTTTTTAAGGCGACCTCAGCTTTTTGAATTTTATGGAAATACCTAGTGTATGATTATGGTCATTTAAGCCTTATAAGTCGATCACTACGAGCAACCAATGCAGTTATATTAAAACCTTTGTTCTAGTACTAAATATTTTTTGCGGTCGGCATGCGGCTCACAATGACACATAATATTATTAGAATCTTGTGATATTTATGACAACGCATAGCATGAATAAGTGTTTTATACCGAATAAACTCGTTTTCCCAAGAATGAATGACTTCGAATTTGTATTATTTCTGTACGAATTATCTAGAGATACATATTATTGCCCAATACAAATTTCTAAAGTGGTACCCGATCACAAAAACAAACAAAATTATGTAATAAAATTATTTCAAAAGTCTCTCTCTCTTCTTTCAAGTTTTGTTTACGTACACCTTATTCATAGGCTCAAAGAATTTTACAGTTTTTATATGATATGTTGAAACTTATCCATCGTATCCGTTTCCAGGAGGAACTGAAAGAGGTGTTCGAAGGTTCATGCAAGCTGATTCCGATCAAGATCGTAGCCAAGGAGTGCATCAAGATGGCGGACGACTTCGTGCCCGAATTAGTGGAGACACTTGCGTCGCAAATGAACCCGCAGGCCGTCTGCTCCGTCGCGGGACTGTGCAACAACGCCAGGATCGACAACTTGCTCGTAGACTACGTAAGTTATAGATGGATTATCTTAGAAATTTATCATAAGCGTAGGGTTTATGGTTGGCGTTTTAATCTCCTTAATGTTGTCTCTATGATTGATTTCGTTGAGAATAATGACAATTTAGGTCCCCTTAGATTCGCTGAGCTTCATTGCTCGGCGTCATTACTATGCGTGCCGCTGTTGATCCTGGAGCACAGAAGTTGCAATAGCGGGTTTGTGGTGGGATGGCGAAAAAAGCATAGGGTTTAATGTTTATATACTCAGCTTATCGCCTTCCATTGCTAAAAGTAGGCCTCCACAAGAAACAGCCAACCATCCCGGTCTTGAGCAGCCCTCATCCGTCCGTTAACCACCACCTTTCTCGAATCGTTTCATTAAATGATTACCCCTCTAGGTTCCTAAAGCGAGCATTATATGGGTAACATTTAAACTAATATCTCTTTAAGACTGTCAGCTGTTCTACGCGGTGTTTAACATGGTCGATTCTAGATTGTAAAATGGCAGTAATGGGCGTGTTTTACGACAGTCTCTGTAGCATCTATTATATTAGGATTTCGATTTCTGCCGACATCTGTCCCTTTGTAATATTCTGGCGTGTGGTAACTTCTTTGTTAAGTGAAAACTTGTATAACAGGACGGGCAGTCCATATTTTGCTAACTAACATACAAATATCGACAAAGAGATCTTAAGGAAGCATATGTCACGATGACAAACAAAATTTTTTGGAGCTATGTTTATCGCCAATTCAAACAAAACATATTACCTGAAAAGCCATATTATCTTTGCTCAAAAATAATTTCACAGCATAATTTCAATAATCTTGAAAAATACTACGGGAAATCCATTTTCCATATAAGCTGTCGTCAGATTAACAGGTGCCGTGATAAAATCATTAACGTATAAAACCGCAATATTCTAAACAAAATGAGATAGTCACAAAATAAAAAAGCCAAAATTTATTTTTATCGTATTCTAGGTATAATAACTCTAGTGTTCTAAGTTGTAACAATGTTTCTCTCAATAAATATCATCTCAATACGAAGATAGTACGTACATTGTCCCTTGAACTTGTAGTGAGCGAATGTTCAACAAATGGAGAACATTGACAAACAATGCCACGACTAATCTGTAACTGAGCAATAAGTATTTCAGGTTATCACTTGTAATAACAAACGTTGCTAATGTCGCGCAATAACCTCGCGTCACGCCATCTTTGAACATCGCCTCATATAAACATGTTTTATTATTATTGTCTCATTGTCGATATTTTTCAATGAAGTATAAATCTATATTTTTTGTCCTTTAATATATTTTTTAAGAAAAATTAATATAGAAATACATAGATACTTGAAGTATAAATGTAATGTATTTCAAAGTTCTTTACCGTTTTCTATAATTAGATTACATCCGCTTACAATTAAGAAATGTCGCATTCATTGGTTTATGTAACATACTATCCAACATTGGTTAAAAAATTAACATATTTTTAAGACAAATCTATGCAAATTAATCAAAGTATTAGGCAAAAATGTAACGTAACAAAACCTAAAACAACACAACCCAAAATGAGTCTTCAAACGGACATAAGCATAGGGAACCTAATATTTTTTAATTAATAAGTAATCATAAACCAAAAAAGCAGCGAAATCTGATACCAGCTGTGACAGCACGCGAGATGACGTATCAGACTTCCATATGTATTAATATTAATAGAAAACAATACCTATATTATGCCCATATGAGGAGGGTTTATTTATAGTCATTGTTACAGATTTAAAAAAACTGAGAGATAATACCTTTTTAACATACTACCCAAACTACAGAGTGAAATGGTGATAGTATGTTGCCAGACTTTTTTAACTTTCTTTTTTCTTGCAGAACGCCCAATTGGAACTGAGGTCCGGATGCAACAACTGCCAGAAGACTGTCGGCGTGCTGAGAAAGAGGTTCGATGGAACCACCTATGAAGAGTTTTTGGTCGGGTTACTGAAGGTAAGTGTGGCCTAAGGAATAATTTATCGACTGTGACTATTGAAGTAGTATGTGACGACACACGTTCCGTAGTGAGAATTTTAACCTAAATACTTTATGTCATGCATAAAAATACTAACCTAAATACTCGAACAAAAAGATAAATACAGTATAACCCTTTTAATACGATCACGCTTAATACGATTTCTCGCATAATACGCCGCTTTACGCCAGTCCCTGCAACTTGAAACATATTTTCATACATTTCTTACACGCTTAATACGATTCGTCATCCCGTTTAATACGCCCGCGCTCAGCGTCGCGCCCCCACTCGAAGCCAGCCGAGAGCGCTCTAACGGGTGGTCGACGTCGTGTTGGAAGAAGAAGAACCCGAGATACTGCAGGGTTTTTCTGGATATTCTTCCATTGATGACAATGTAGCACCGTACAAAATTCAATCAATTGAAGATCTTATTGAGAATGTCAATAACACACAAAACGATGTAAGTGATAATGATTAAGACAAAGATGAGTCAACTCCGGTTTTGTCAAACGCCCAGGCATTATTAGCTATTAATGATTTAAGACGCTATGTTGCTTCTTTGGATGAAAGTGAAAACGCGCTGCAAAAGTTGCATTATGTTGAAAATCTTTTAATTGCTAATGCATCAAAATCTTTCTGTCAAACCAAAATAAGTGATTATTTTAAATAATGTATTGAATGTACATATATTTGTATGTAATTTAAAATAATAAGAACAAAATACATAATAATATGTAGTACGTTCGTTTTATTTTCCCTATCCCGCATAATACGCTTTCTCGCTTAAGACGCGTTTTTGGTAGGGTCCCTGAGAAATCGTTTTAAGCGGGTTATACTGTATCTGTTTAGTAGCAGTAGTGGTGGTGTACTATTGCTGTATACCAAGTACAATTGTATTTTCTTATTCATTTGAATGTAATGCCAAATTCCTTCGTTTACTTTCCATTTACCTATATATTGATGGGAGAAGAAAGCCTCCCGTCCTTCCCTTCTCCCCAATAAAACCACATCACTTACTAAGGACACAAAACACACAGCAAAAAAAATACTTTGACCCGCCTAGCCTAGATTAATATAACTAACAACTCTCTTACTTATATCATATCATTAAAAAAATCCCTGCCAACCCCACCCAGATGTGCCGCAACATGGACTCTCTGTCGGACTCGTGCTCGATGCTGGTGTTCAAGTACTACGAGAACATTCTGGAAGCCGTGCGCAAGGACCTGCGGCCGCAGAGCATCTGCCACGTCAGCGGCCAGTGCGCGCACAAGTTCCACCAACACGACCTCTATACCTTCCCTGATGTCGTTGAAGTTTCTGCTACTGAGTGAGTATTGGATATATATGCCAATATGATAGGACTCTGAGGATATGAGATGATCAGTTTGATGTGCTAAAATGACCATTGGTGAGAAAAGATGATTGTGTCACAAGCCGAAGTAATTGTACCAGAATGGACGATTGATAACAAATTAAAATTGTATGAATCATAATTATTGCAATCCGACGATATTTTGAGTTTATATAATTTGTTGGATGAACAAGGTTGCTCTTTAAATCTCTCAAAAGAGACTTGTGGCAAGCTATAATATATTGGCACAAACAACTCTTAAAATGCCAACGAAAGAAAATAAATTAACTTCTTTACAGTCGATAACGTTACATCTAAAGCGATGTGAATATAAAACATCGATCTAAAGTTTCACCAAAAAATATATTTAAACTTAATTTTCAAAATCGCAGTAACTTGCGATAAAAATTTAAATAATCTTTTTCGAAATTTAATGAAGATTATTTTTACTCGAATTTGTTTATTATAAGACATAAGTGTTTGGTTTGTTCCTTAGCGACGTGCCGTGCGAACTGTGCGAGCAGCTGGTGCGACACCTGCGTGACGTACTCGTCGCCAACACCACCGAGATTGAGTTCTACAAGGTGCTCAAAGGTCTGTTTGCTCAATTTGTTCGTATTTGCGTGTTCAGTACGTTAAATGACAAATTTCAAGTAATTTTATTTCAAATTCTTTATTATAAAAATCATCATATAAACTTACGAAATACTTTATTTATACCACCAATAAAATATAAACTGTACGATGTGCCCGCACTAGTCCAGCCTGGTGGACTAAGGCCTAAACCCCCTTAATTATAGAGGAAGCCCGTGTTCAGCAGCGGGCCGTAAATAGGTTGATTATGATGGTCTGATACATCATCAGACATTAACTTCATCTTCGAAAAGGTAAAATGACATCAGTACAACGATGGTTCATTATTCAACAGACATAAAATCAAAATAGCAATGCTCTTGTTCTGTAAATGGTTCTACAAGTAATTGACTCAAATATCAAACTATTATACTCTAACTTTTCAATTCCATTTCACCATCATAAGCAATACTCCTAACAACCTCATGCTCCGTTCAGGTCTGTGCAAGCAGACGGGCAAGTTCGCGGACGAGTGCCTGCACCTCGCCGAGCAGTACTACCCTGTGATGTACAAGTTCCTGGTGTCCGACCTCCAGCCCGCCAAGATCTGCAGCATGATGGGAGTCTGCGGCAACACCAGCGAGGAACCCGTCATGCCGCTCGTCTCCAAGGAACTCGCCGTCAAGGCCATACCCGCTAATAGACTCATTGGCGCTGAGGAGGCTAAGGTAAGGAGGATTTCTAATGTATATGTTTGCTCTGTGAAGGTTGTTGAATAGAGGTTCATTTTAATAAAAATAAAATGGGTAAGTTGTAAATGGATTGAGATTTAATAAACTAGTAATTTGGTTAAGGTTTATAGTACTTATACTCTTTTATGGTAACATTTGTTTGCGATTCATAAAAATGTTTTCTGATAGTTTTGCTATGAATTAGAAAATCCCATAGTTTTCTGAAAATCTAATCTTTTGTGCGATCAGAATTATGCTACTCTTAAATATTCTTTGTGTTTATTGTATAAAACTATTCACAAAATATGGTTAAAGTTAAACTATGGAACAACATTTTGATTGACCAGATCGCACGCGTGCCACTATCCAGTCAGCAGCCGAGCGTCCGCGTGGTGGCTACGCCCCAGGCCGGCGCTCCGCCCCCGCTGCCCATCGAGCGCATGTACGTGTCGCTGCCGCAGAGCAAGGCCGCCTGCTCCTTCTGCCAGTACTTCCTGCACTACCTGCAAGTCGAACTCAGCGACTCCACCAATGAGGTACCACATCTTTATTGTCAACATTTACTATTTATAATTACTCAGATTATTTGTTTCTTAATAAACTTATTAATTGGTTCTTTGTATGACAATGGAGTGCCAGAGAAGAGCAAGCGCATTACTCAGAAATAGGATCTATTGTAGTATGCTTTAAAACAACAATTTACCAAGTTGTAAAGTTCAGGTCTTGGATGTGTGGCCTCTTACAGTCCATAGTCCAAGTCTTAAAAGATATGCTAATTGAGATATTTGCATCCAATATTGTTTTTTCCCAATTAATATCTTTCCCCACTTCCCTCCACAGCAAAGCGGGTGACAAAACATTGAGCACATTGATTACAATTATCGAAATTGGACGCAATTGACGTACTACGAATAAATAACTTTTTTATTTAACAAGCATATCAACTAGTATGTGGCGTATGGTATAACGTATAACGTAGTCCCGTGTCCCGTAGGAGCGCGTGACGGCGGCTGTAGAGCAAGCGTGCGACGTGCTGCCTGCCAGCGTGAAGAGCGAGTGCGAGCAGTTCGTGTCGCAGTACGGGCCCGCCTGCATCGCGCTGCTCGTGCAGGAGATCGACCCCGCCAGCGTGCGTAGCGACATTACATCAGCACTGTCATCAACATTATTGTCATTATAATCATCATCATCATCAACTACACTAATGTCATCATCGCAAACATCATTACTATCGTCAACATCACCAATATCGTCATCATTATTAACAGATCACTTCAACTGTCAGACTTTGGCATCTATGGCAAGCCACTGAACTTGTTTGTGGGCATAACCTCATAATCTACCACCAAAAATATTTGGCTGCCACAGTCCGCTGACCAACTTCCTTCTTGTGTGAGGGTATCGAGGTCTAGTAGGTAAAGGTAGCGTTTGCTACTCAACGCTCTATACAGAAAACGTCATTTTTGCCATTATATAAAGTTTCGTCACATTGTCATATAAAAAATATAGAATATAAATAAAATAAACATACTTTTCTTAAACAGGTATGCCCAGCGCTGGGCCTGTGTCCCCAGACAGAGGAGGTTCGTCACGTCGCCATCAACGCCGAGAAGTCCAACTGCCCGCTGTGCTTGTTTGCCGTCGAACAACTCGAAACCATGCTCAAGAATAACCGCAGCGAGGTACGTTTCTAATACTTTCCTTATAGGATGTTATTATTTTTAGTGCAATTAAACTATTCCATCCATCATCATAAAGTTAAACCAATAAATCTTTTTCTTTTCTCTCTTTTCTTTCCATTCTCATTTTCTCCCTTTGTTTCTTTATGTTTCGTCGTTTCGTCACGATGTTTTCCTGCACTAGTAAAAGTAAGTGATAAGTTATTGCAAATACTCACAAAACTACGAATACTCAGACATGTGTACCTTGATTTTGAACCATCGAGATTCTCAACCGCCCCCTAAACCTCGAAGCCCCTACATAACAGCAAATATTATTACAGCAAAACATCCGCAAAGCCCTCGACGGTCTATGCACCCACCTCTCAGCGAAACTGCGCACCGAATGCGTCGACTTCGTAGACACTTACACCAAGCAACTGCTAGAGATGCTGGTGACGAACATGGACGCGCAGGAAGTCTGCGTTTTCCTCAAACTGTGCAAGGACGAGGTTCACGACCCGTTGAAGATCACCCACGCGTCCAAAGACAAGCATCCGTCCATAGACAAGTATCACGACAGGCCGCAATTAAGAGGAGACAGGAACAACTTCAGGAGGAAACCTATGCTGCCCAAACACATGCTGGAGAACGACGGCGATATCGGTCAGTTGGTTGTTTTGGTATTTTAAATTTTTTGTGGTATTGGAAGTGATAGTAGCCATAATAAGACCAATAGGTACCTGATGGTTGCTTGATGATATGGAGAAAGGTGTTGCTACAATTTGGATCTTTATAACAAATTAAATTGTAAAAAAAAAATGGCATTTCGTGTTGCTGAGAGAGTTTCTTGCTATTTCTTCTACACAGCTATAAGACGTTCTGAAGCGGCAATAGTTTAAAAAATAGTTTAAGAGTGACAATTCGAAAGAACTTGTGAAAGATTCGAAAAACTTGTAAAAGTCCTTTTGGATAAAGTTGACATTTGACTTTGAAATTGTCGTATCAGTCCTGGCTCATTTTGTGTATTGATTATAAATTTATTTTATTCATAGACATATGTATAGTCCACTTACATGAAGAGAGGTGCTACATAAAAACATATTTTTTGCTTATTTTATTCTCATAAGATTTATTAACAACAACACTATCTAATACTATTGCAGTAAATAGTAATATATGTTATTTTATTCCAGAAACGAACGAGATCCCGGACCACACGGTGAACGGGCGGCCGCGCCACGGCGAGAAGTCCGCGAGCGGCGTCTGCGTCATGTGCGAGTTCGTCATGAAGGAGATCGACGACGAGATCAAGGACAAACACAACGAGGTAACTATATACAACACTCTAAAAACAGTGTAAAAAAACTGTAAAAACTTCTTAGTTTTAAAAAATATCATTTTTTTTTTCTGTATCACCAGATCATACACATGGTTGGTAGGAAATGGTCATTTTTTATATTTAGTCGAGTTTTCTAACGCCAATGTGTGTTTTATAAATTGTATGAATTGCAAAACTTTTCCGAGTCTACTAATAAACTTTGTCTAGACAGTTTTGTCTAAAAGAAAAAACTAAATAAAGTACTACTTGGTCAAGATTCTTTTTGTTGTTTAGGGTAGTATTCAATTGTTTCCAAATTTTTCAATTTATTAAACATATTTATATAGATAAAGGCTGATGCAATTAATATATTTATTAACACTCAATCTCCCCCAGGACGAGATAAAGAAGGTAGTGCACGGCATCTGCCACCGCATGCCGAAGTCTGTGCAGGGCGAATGCGACCAGTTCGTGGAGAAGTACGCCGACCTGGTGATCTCGCTGCTGGCGCAGGAGCTGGACCCCAGCGAGGTGTGCGCCGAACTCAAGCTGTGCAAGGACCAGATCAAGCAGACCATGGATGCTGTCAAAGGTAATATTGAGGAATTATAGTTGCGTGTGATGTTAGAAAAGCTTGTTGTTTATTGTGAGTGTTGGTGTAGTGGAAATCACAATTAGCAATAAAACATGAGATATGCAGAAATTACATTCACTATTAGCGATTGTATATTATTTTTTGTTCTGATTATGAAAATTAATAACATCTGATTATAAATTTAGTTGTCGATTGAATATAATTTCCACTTGTGAATAAACTAGATTATATTTTCCATTTTTCACTCTGGAAAGTAACACCCTAATCATACGAACCTTAAAAAAAAGCGAAATTAATTAATTTCTTTTTATATATACCATATGAAAAATGAAGAAAATTTCCTGTATAAAGGCCTATACCCTCTCAGATGTAAAAGAGTTCCGTACCCAATAGCGGTACATATATGGGCTGGTGATGATGATGATGATGAAATATTGTGATTCAGCAGAAGAGATCCTGGACTGCGCGGTTTGCGAGACGGTGGTGATGGCGGTGAAGAAGGTGCTGAGCAACGAGAAGGTGGATCACGACATCGTGCACATAGTCGAGAAGTCCTGTGGCCTGCTGCCCGCCAAGTACTCCGCCAGGGTAAATCAACTTACTTTATACTTCTAGAATATTCTAATAATAGACGTGAATGTATTTAAACCATATATGGGTGAATTTCAGATTTCAGATATACATGTGAATTTGTATGTATGTATCGATAAATTAAATGTTTTTGAACGACAGTCCAACTAAGAGGCGCTATTATAGGTGCATATATTTCCCCATATAAAAATAGTCTTTTCTTGTAGCACTTAGAAACAAGACAAAAATGTTTTTTTTTTAATATACCATTTTTTTTATTGCACTACAAATATCCAACGGCTATATTTAATGGTAAACTTCCAGTGCCACACGATGATGGAGATATACGGCGACAGCGTGATCCACCTGGTGGAGGAGTTCGGCGTGAAGGGCGTGTGCCAGAAGATTGGGCTGTGCAGCTCCAGCGAGACCGCGTACGTGCACATGTACAGGGAGAAGAGGAACTAGACCTCAACGTATGTATGCACAACCTATTTATGATTTATTTATTTAAACTTCATTTTACACACAACACTAAAACTAAAGAGTACAGTAGAAAAGCAAAGTACAATGGGCGGCCTTATCACGCAAGGCTATCTCTTACAGGCAACCATACAGGCATGGAGTTGCAGGAAAAGAAATGAAAGGTAGTGGAGGTGTATTTAATAAATAAGACATAAGAATATGGTGATGATTTGTGATGCTGTTGGATAAAAAGTAGTGGGTAAAACCTTGGACAAATATTAAA
Organism: Cephonodes hylas; assembly: GCA_030295005.1. Taxonomy (NCBI): domain Eukaryota; kingdom Metazoa; phylum Arthropoda; class Insecta; order Lepidoptera; family Sphingidae; genus Cephonodes; species Cephonodes hylas. The sequence continues at coordinate 10,469,377 of AP025366.1, forward strand.
GTTTTGTTATGACAATGAGAATGTTCCTGTGCTCAGCAGTGGAAAGTATGTATACGGGCTGATGTTAAAGGAACAAAGGTGGTAAGTATGGGGTTGTCAAAGTAAAGCAAGTGCCAAGAGTCTCATCTCTTGACACTCTTTATACTCATGCCAAGCTGTTAAGTTCTTTAACAATAGATAAGCATAAGGAAAATGTGGGTTGGCAAATTATTTCACAAATTCATGGTATTTTAAAGACATACACTTGTGGACCATTCCATTTGAACCAGGGAAGTCTATCAAAATATCCCGGATCCGCTTAGATACTATAATTTATATACTATTATTACCATTGTTATTCAAGTATGAAATAACCGTTTTTGATCTTTAATAAAGCCGAAATGCCTCTTAAACTTCCTCAAATAAGCAACAATATTAAATGTTTAATTTGTCTTTCCAGATGCAGTACTTCCTGTATAATTGAAAGTAATCGTAATCTCTCATTTATTTACTTAAGCCATGATGTTTCAGCCAAATCTGTTTAGTAATAAGCTTGGTTTGTTCTATCATTAGTTATATTGTGACTATTTCAAGTAAATGATATAAATTTGTAGAATTATTTGAAATTATAAAATTATATTAGGTAGATCAAAATTTTATATGCATGTGGTACTTATATTACTCAATTGATTATGAGAAATAGTCACAATGAATTTCCTTAGTTACATTCAAACATTGCTCAGTGATTACATATATTTCATTGCTATTTGACCTTAATATAAAATAAAAATATAGAAAATTTGAAATAATAAGCTTTTAATTATATATGTAGCAGCCCAAAGTAATAAATATTAAAGGATTTGGATTATAATAATTACAATTTCAATTCACTTTATTGATTTTAAAATTAAAATTGAATTTTAAAAATAATTGCTATAGTTAAATACAATTACTTTTCTCATGTAATCAGACTAGATTATAATCATTAGACATTAATCATGACTACATTTTGACGTTATTCCATTATATGTAGATTCAGTAAATCTATAATAACGGTAATATCTCGCTAAGCATCGTTTGTCGGACATCATCGACTTTAGATTAAGGAACTGTGTTTAGTTTATGTTTTTGTGTATTTTTTCTAAATATCGTATTTTTCTCATTTCCATTGTCAACGGAATTAAATGATTATATTGATGTTAACCACACACTAGCCTGTGATAGGTCATTTGTAAACCGTTTCTATAAATAAATTTGGGATAAGTTTGGGTGTTGTATTATTTCAATGTTTTATTCAGAAATCCCTGAGGTTAAGTTTAAAGAATTTTAGTTAAGCGACATCTAGTGGCGTTTGTTAAAAACCTATACTGCATACAATTTTGTTGTTCAGTATGAAAAAAGTCTTATTTTGGTATCTTTGATGAAAGTTTGGAACAATTTCAATAAATTGATAGGGAAGATCTGACACCGCGTAATCATGCGTGGTTTTTTTTATCCCGAAACTTGTAATTAGACATATTATATGCTTCATACCCAAAATTTAAGGGGTTTCATAGGAAAAAGTAATTGAGTAGCTACAAACTCAACTCGTTCATGTAATATGGAAAATATTACAAATTATTCCCATAGTGATTCTAGTAGACAAATTCCGCAAATTATTTAAACCTTTTCAAAAGTTCTTAACAGCAAAACTCAATATCCATTACCCAACCTGTAAATATGACCTAAGACCTTAACACTCCCTCGCCAATAACACTACAAGGCCAACTACATAACTTCATATATTTCTTATGAAAAAAAAACATGCGACCAGCTACACAAATCTCAATCTCAACAAAGAAGGATCTACTTGACGGACTCCTCAGACGGCACAGGGGTGTGGCATCGCCTGTCCTCTCTATGTTCGGGTTGCTGCGCCGCTAGTTCTGGTTCGTTAGGGTTGTGCGTGCGCAGAAACTCCGCCAGCCATAGCAGCGGCTCGGCCGGCCGCTCGTGCGCCAGCGCAGTCAGGCCCGGCATTAGTGTGGGAGTGATGTGCTTCAGGATGTAGTCGTGCACTTGCCAACTGCGCAGCAGCGGGCCTACTATCACTGTGGAGGAGAAGTTGAGTGATTGACGGAAATGTGAGGTCTTTGAAGAACGATAAAATATGAATAATAAACTTAATATCATTATAATCGGCATGGGTTGATACGGCCACCTGCTGGGCACAGGCATCCTCTACCTACTATTAACAGGTTTAGGTTGTACGATGTTAATTTGAAGAGTACATTTGTTAGGTATAGGAAAGGCTTGTCGATTATGAAAAAGAATTTAAAAAATACATTTACAGTTCGCGTTATTTTTATGTCTTACCAGAGACATTGTAAAGTTGGGCACGGACCTCCTTCGTCAGACTCTTTCACGCCATATAAAAAAATATTATCACATAAAAGTATAAAATTCCACTTACTATTAGGAAAAAAGAAATGTATCTCCCTAACAGCTTCGGCGTGATTCTCGCTACCGTGGACTGCGTTGAAATAGTCCCCGTATTTCGTCCGCCGGCCATAGCAGGCGCGCAGGCTGTCCGGCCAGTACGCCTGAGCCTCCAACACTCTGCAATAATGCATCATTTTGGGAGTTAATTAAACCGAGCTTTAATTAACCGCTTCGTTTAATTAACTCACATTATTCCAGGTCAACATCCGCCTAGTTTATAGGACGCTCCAGATACAAAGTGTAAAATTTAATTACGGTTTAAGTATGAAACGAGTGGTAAGTGAGCAATAATGACGGTTACAATTAAAAAGAGTAAAGGGATATTTTATCCAATGTGGTTCAGATTTTTATGTTAATCATTTTATTAATATCCGAATCGACCGTATATAGAAATCATAAGGAATGTATTTTTTCCAAGCTTCGTTAGTGAAAATTTTGCGCTGTTTCTTAGAACACAGAAACTCGGTTGGCTGAGTTCTCTACATCCTTTTCTCGACAACTGTACCTTAAAACAAAAGAATACAGAATTCGATATTTAATAAACTCGATGTTATTTTTCTAAATAAACGTTCACCTCGGAGGTCCCATCAGCGTACGCCATTTTTGTATGCAGTTCTTTCCAGCCAGCACCAGCGCTATGATGGCGCCGCTGGACATGTGCGCCACGAGATGGGGGAAGTGTTGCCGCCCATAATGACCCTTGTATAGTTCCGCAGCCTGCTCCGGCGTCAGGCGAACCTGACGTTTCTGAACGAAATGGGTATTTTTATACAAAATAAGCATGTTATATGGTAAATAGTGTTGTGCAAGTATAAAATGAATATTAGCTAGGCAAATAAGTCCTGCTGCCCCTTGAAGCTCCCTTTGGGTCTATATTGAAAAAATGCTTTAGAAAAAAAGAAGAGGTCAAGGTGACCTCGTTTCGATTCAAAGAAGAAATAAATATTAAATAGTATCTAACAAGCTATTGTAATTATGAATCCCTATATTTATAAGGAATTCATTATGAATGAATGTATGGTTCGAATTTTTACTCACATAAAATATTCAATACAAAATAACCATCACTGAATGAAATAAATACTTCAAGCAAGTATATTGAACCTCCACAACAAATAGAAGCCCTATGAAAGTGAAAGTCGTGACGCGGGTAGGAGCAAAAATAAATTGTTTAGATTCAACCGTAGCCTTAGGTAAAACAAAGTTTCATAGTCTGAAAATATGTTGGCGGGCATTTATAAATAACACTTTTCAAAGATGTCGCCAAGTTTAATTTCAGCCGTTTCGACCCTGACCTCAGGGTCACGGCATTGTGACGTCAGAGCTCGCTGATGCTATTTTCCTTAGTTACGGTTTTAGCACGGCAAGTGACGTCTCTACCTATGATGATCGGCAAAGTTATATTTGCTTGGTCAAAACTTTGTCTATTTGAAACATACACGATACTTCTGTTGGTCATACTGCAAACTAAGGTAAGTAATTAAAGCGTGTTAATATGATACTTATAAAATACGTATAAGTTGGATATAATTTGGATAGTCCCGATGTTTTTTTACATATTGCCATACATCCTAGAACCTACATCTGAAGTAATTTGAGGGGGCACAGTTTATTGTAGACCGATTAAGAGGTGTTTTCTATTTTCCATTTTTAAATCATTCTATCTACGTTCAGCGCACCATCGAAAGTTTCCGGGGTGGATTGCAAAGTCGGGTACATTATTCGGTAGAAATACACCTCTGACTAGTTAGAACATATGTATGTATTAGTAAATGTTTGCTTGTATTTTCCACAACTTTAAATCCATTTTATGTATCGAAAATATAAACTCAATATGAACACTTAAACTTACAACACGCGATATTGGACCATAACACACAGTTTAACCTGCACAGTTATGTAATAAAAAAATCTAGGTAGCATAAACCGAATAATTACTACTAATAAAGTCTACGATTGTAAAAGGCGCAACGATTCTTGCTGCAAAACATTAGGTACGAGGAGAAATGATTTAATAAAGCCCAGCCCTGTCGTAAACACTGACCCCTCGTCGAGTCGAATATTTAATTAGTTTTTTTTTCTACGGTTTCCATAGATAACAGCAGTGACCGGCGTCGAGAGCTGGGGAGCGCCAAGATCTGTGACAGGGTTGTCGATTCAATGTTTAACGCGACAGTGATTTGTTTGTACAATTTTTTGTTTATACCCCTCGACCGATTTTTTTGCATTTTAGTACATATGCATATAGATAGCTTGGAGGCAGTTTTGCACTACTGGTTACTATGGAACGCTTAAAGGAGGTTTTTTTTATTACTCATTACAATATTTATTTTGGATTTGCCTGTAACATTTACGGATTTTACCGTTTCATTCTGTGGATATTTTCATAGTTAAAAAAATTTAGAACGTAAGAAATTAGTCACGAATACTAATTGTTTGCAATACATAGCCATATTTAATTTAATTTAATTTTATATAATATTATAAGAAAGGAATCGGCAGATACACATTACTTGTCTTATAGTCAAATAAACACCAAATTACCCAACACTACTAGAGCAATTTAATGAAACATGCTATATACTTCAGAAACGTCTGCACATATTAAATGGCCCAGTGACGAAGGAACAGTGCCTCTATAAAATTAATAGCGAGTGTCAGCCCTGCGGTACAAGGGTTGCATGTGACGCGGAATAATGAACGAACCCCGCACGCGCTCTTCAACTAATGTCGATATGAGTTTTGCATATCGCACCGCGCCGCGCCTGCTATCTACTGTGGACTCGTCAGTTTAGATTTTATTTATAGTATTTGTGTATGCTTTGGTAAAATATCCTTCATATTTTTAAAAGAAAAAAGAATGCAAAAATTTTAAAAGAATTACGGGAATCTTTTGTATCTAATCAGGAATACATATTTTTTATATGTAATACGAAAGTTTACGTGTTTGTTACTCAATTGAGATTGAATGCCTGCGCGATATGGATAAAATTGGGCTCACATATAAAAGTTACCTGGAATATCAAAATTGTCATTTTTTAGTATAGCAAGCCTATATATTAAACTTCTATTTGGTCACTATGTTTACAACAAACAAAATATATGTTATATTTGAAAAACTAATTACAGAAGTAAATAAAAATCCCGAAAGCGTGATTAAATTCCTTCGTTAATTATCCGGCGGCCTATCGTGTTGTTCCCATCGACGTCTCTTTATCAGCTCAACCCTTGCCGGCCGAGTGTTCCGCGGACATGCGTACTTTGATCTTAGCACACCCTCATGGAAATTATTCCACATAAACTATTCATCAATGCCTTTGAGATTCCAATTGTAAATGTAAATTTGTACGGCTCTTGCGTGCGCATATCTGACGGACATTTTTGCTGTACTTATGGTAGGAAAGTTATGTTTTTGATCAAAGGAAAATGAATCGCTATGCTTCTTTAATGATTATTAGAACAAAGTTAAATAAATATGCCAGTATTAAAATACAAATAAATTTAATGAAATAGCCTTATATTCTTCTATACCTTTTGGGATTGTTTTTATTTCGTAGCAAAAGTCTCCTTGTTAGTGAGAGAATAAAAAGATGCCGATGAAATATTTTTTTTTTCGGGGCCAGTAGGTTTACAAGTATTTATACACTAGCTTTTGCCCGCGACTCCGTCCGCGTAGACTACAGGGTTGAGTTCAGAAGGAAAATAAGTTGTAGTCTATTTTACTTCTCAGAGTCCTATTTATGTCCATACCAAAAATCATACAATTCGGTCAAATTGTTAAAACGTGAAACCGTAACGCGTCGATCGGCGTCGTGTGCATCATTACTGCGCGCTTGATCAATATTTTAAAACTGCAATATCTTCTAAGATACTCAGCAAAATCAAATGATGTAAAGGGCAATTTTATTTTGTATTAAATACTTGTAATGAATAACGTATTTATTTGGATAAGGATTAATATCATATTTATAAAAACACCTTCACAAGTAAAACTTTATTTTAAAATAAATTTGGTTAGGATAAAAAACGTTATAGTGAGCCAACCTTAAAAAATAGACATATGCTGTCGCGGACTTTTGTATAGAACTTGTAAAGAGGAACATTTCTCTCAAACATTGTTTTAGCGAAACTTTAACCGTTTTCGCAGCGCACGCAGCGGAAGCTCACAAAAAGGAAAAAATGTCCCCGATTTTGAAACATTATTTATTGCTGCTCCGCTCCTATTCGTGGTAGCGTGATGTTATATAGCCTATAGCCTTCCGCGGTAAATGTGCTATCTAACAGTGAAAGAATTTTTCAAATCGGACCAGTAGTTCCTGAGATCCTAGCGTTCAAACAAACAAACAAACAAACTCTTCAGCTTTATAATATTATAGTATAGATAAATTAATAATCCGATTTAAATAATATATGAGTTCTCCCTGAGTCGATTCAACCCATAGTATAAAGCTCTATAATGTAGCATGTCGCGTGCACTGGCGTCATTTGTATTTTATGATTCACTACAATAATTTAATGAATCGATCCTTATCTACTATACAACTATGATATTTACCCTTCCTGCATAATTTATTTTACTATATATTAATTAAAAACTCGGTCACGATAACATGCTGGCGAATATGACGCATCACTAGATATACTTATTTGATAGTAAGTAATCGGGTTAAGGAGGATTTATGTTTTGGGAACATGTTCTGTTTCTTATTGATTGAATTCACTGTTCTTGCGTTCGCATGCAGGTTAGATATGACAGTCCATTCACCGTCCATTTCAAATTGGTGACGGGAAAATGCTTGTATGAAAATATCAATGGTGGCATTTGGGAAATTGCTATGGTCAAAAGCTCTTTTAATTTAATTTAGTAAACGTTCGTAAACTTATTACGAATTTTATATTACAGTTAACTTTGTGTTTTTTTTTTATTATATAAACATAATTATTTTTATTATATAGTCATGAATATTATATTATCGCCTACATGTAAAATAAACGATCATTTCATTTTATGTCATAACAATTTTTTGTTTGAACGATTATTACATTTTTATTTTAAAATCTTTTATACAAAACACGCAAGGGCTACCAAAGTCTTGTGGAATTGAAGGGGAAAATTGTATCATTATTACAAGCTATCGCTTATCAAAGCCACACAATGCCTATCGCGTATAATCATAACGAAAACTTACCACATAAAACAGCCGAAAGGAAAAATAATGACGTACTTTTATTTCGTAGTACGGGTTAATTCAACTTAATTATACATAAGTTGACCAACTTGTGATCCATTGCATGTTATGCACATTTTCATGTTAATAACAAAATAAATAATTGTATTGAATAACTAAAATCTTAAAGAATTATTTTACGCAGCAAAAGCACTATCCCTCTATCAGCCTTTACACAACGTGTTGATCTGCGAAAACGTAAAGTGGTACGTCAAATTCCACTATTCAATCCGCTTTGACTATTACCTATTCATGCAAAGGAAATAAAATCTATCCAGCCTAGGGCTTTCATTCAACATTTACGTTTGCCATGAATTATTGAATAAAAATGATACGCAAATGAATAAGTTGTAAGCGTATATTAATAGAGACGAAAATAGGATAATAGTAAACAATTCATTGAATTCATTTAGGGTAATTACGATGTACCACAGCGATTTCTAATGCTTAAGTAAGACATCAAGGTTTATAAATAGGGGCATTGTGATTTTTTTATTCCAGCCCGAGAGTCTACCCTTGGACCTTTAAATTACACAACACGTACTTATTACATTCGAAAAAAAAATTATAGGTGTAATCGTATAGGATTTAATATAATAAAAAGCATGAAATGCAACAAATTAAAACATAAATTAGCAAACGCCTCACTCATTTAAATCCTAAATTGGAAAAATGCATCTAATTGTTCGATGTATGTACGAGTATTTGTTTACTTAACCCTTAATTGATCTGTTAGGTCCCAGGGACTCCACACGATTTTCAAAGCGTTGTAAAAATTTTATTATTTCACTTATAAGTTCACGCGTCTCAGTACCTTCCTCCAGCAGCCCGCGGCGTGCAGGAGCAAAAGGACGTGCGTGTGCGCTCATTAATTGGTGAGTTAATACGTTCATGGAGTCCACGGGACTCCACCAGAGCGTTTGTGTAACTTTTTCACTAATTCCATAACTTTGTATTTTTGTAGTTTTATGATACAGTTTCTTCTTTTTAGGCTACAAAATAATGTTCAATAGGCAAATTGTCAATTTAGATGAACCAGATGCTGAATCTATTGTAATGGGATAGGTAACGACGAAGATTTAGAGTCTGACGTCGACTATGAACCGTCGCAAGTGCCTCAAAATATGCCTGCGGAATTGCTCTCCGAGTCCGAAGATGGGTGAATACCTTCGGATCACGACACAAATTTGGAGTATTCAGCTGGTTCCGATAATGAAGATATCAGGGTCTCGGGTGTGCTGTGTGCTGTGCTAATGTATATTCATGCAGTCGACGTACGCGTCGTTGGCCAATGGCAGTGTTTCTCCGTATATTGGATATGAGTGTATGGAATAGCTATGTTATTTATAAAAATCAAGCAGGTATCGGTCAAATAACACGTCTGAATTATCTGAAAACTTTGGCTAAGCAACTATACGCAACAAATTTGAAATCGCTTCTATACTATGATAGACTTCCTCGCCAGCTGCGCGAGTTGATATCTAACATCGCAAAAGATCTTGGGTGAACGAACATCAAGATGATGACAGATTGCCTAGAAACCAAAGAAAATATTATCAAATAATTCCCTCACGCCTAAAAAGAAAGACTGAATATTTATGTCATAACTGTAAGCTAGTATGTTTAGGCTGTACTAGAAAAAAATTGTACTCATTGTGGTGCCACAACTAGAGAATAACCACTGCACGTTTTTTATTTTTGTATAAAACACATACCTTTTTATTTTAATTTCTAAAATTTCACTATATTGTTATTATTATTCGAAAGTGTAAAATTAAAATTTACTTTAGTTTATATTTTTTATGAACGCCAGAAGTTGGCATTACTTTTTGTGAGTTAAATTTAAAAGGTAATTTTGTTTCCATTATTAAAAACTTAAATGATTATAAATACCAAAGTCTGATTTGAAAGTCTGATAGTGTACTAATCGATAGTGAAATAAATACCTAATTTTGTTACTATTTGTAAATGTTGTATCATTTAAACAAAAAAATTGTTGGTGGAGTCCCTTGGACTCCACCAGATAAATTAGAGTATATTTAGGCACCAGATTAACTGAGGGTTAATATAACAATAGACATTACTCACGGCAAGAATGATAAAGCCATTGTCTCTAATATGATTTTCGATCGCCTCAGCATCTTCTATGGCTTCTGGTTTTATAATGGCTAAAGTACGTTCCGAGTACGAATGGAATTCCGCCCCGGAGTCGGACGACGCCACAGACATTATTCTAAATATTTCATATCGACTTTTATATTTTGTTGAGTGACGTTTGATGACGTTAGAATTGTTGAAGTTTGAATACGTAATTGATTTGTGAGATTTTATTTAAATTTAAATTGAGTTTTTTTTTAATTATTATGGAAAATTGTATATAATTTTTTTTCATAAATCGTGTACTTCAGGTTAAAGAAATATTTTTTATTGTGATTGAATGTGTTGACAGCCCCGTGGGGCAGTTGGCTAGACACCAGCTTGCGAAACGAGCGGCCGCGGGTTGGATCCCCGCACCGAGACAAATGTTTGTGCGATCCACAAATATTTGTTTCGGGTCTGAGTGTTTGTGAGACCGAAAAGTCTCTCGTAGTTTCTGATACCCACGATACATGACTCGTATCTTAGTGTGGGGTCAGGACTATGTATGTGACTGTTGGGTGTATTTATAAAAAAAAGTTTGTCATGTATTGTATTAAACGAAATTAAAGGAAGTAAAATGAATTGCTATAGGTAGATTAAATGATAAGCAATTTAAGTATGTAAACATCCAAAATATACGTTTCGGATGTCTCAAAGTGCTGATGCCCCAAAATTCAATAAATTCCTTTTACAACGTATCATACAAAAGGCAACAAAATAAAACCAGACATCAGTTTTTCCTTCAAAAAGCAAAACACTCACGTAAAATAAAACAGCATCTACGCTCAAACATTAGCGTTTACGTTAAACGATCGACAATTGCAGACGTTTGTGAGTGGGAAAACTGGCACGCATTTTCCTAACGTCGAACCACCCTGAGCGAGCAGGGTCGCGGGGAGACGAGGGCTGCGTACGTCGCCTGGGGGGCGCAGGGGGCGAGGGGGCGCCGGGGGCGAGGGGGCGAGGGTGTGCGAGGGGGCGGGGGCCGGGCGGGTGGCGCGCGCTGGCCCCAGTGCCCCCCGGACGCAGCGGCGGCGCGACGCCTCCCCGACGCCTGCACCCGCGACATGCGGCGTTGACCCTGTCTCCCGCCACCCGACAACCACCGCCGTATACATGGACAACTCTTGCCTCCTTGACCTCCTCATCAGGTGCTTCGCTATGACCGAGCCCGAGGACCTCAACTTCACAGCGTTCACGGACCTGTGTCGCTTGTGCTCCTTGAAGAGCGGCCCCAGGCTGCACATCTTCGACAAGGAGTCCGAGCAGCGACAGATACTCTTCAAGCTCAGGACCTGTCTACCAACCATGGTGAGTCACGCGCTTTTTGTCCTTTCTCATTTCACAACACCGTCAAATCAGCTACTTTCTAGGTAACCGAACGATAAAAGTGAATAGTGAAAATAAAAAATGTCAAATAAAATAAATTGTAAACAGTGGTTTTGTGGCGGAAAAGGTAACTGAATTAATGTAGCTTTCGTAGACGCCTGCGCGCTACGCACTGCTACGGGCTACGTCTACCTAGGAAATTATGATGTCTCACGATACCTGTTGAGACTTTTTAAAGCGATGATTGCTTTCGTGTTTTTTTTTTAATGCAACCTTTGAATCATCCACTATTTGCAAGAAATAAAAGAAGCAAATTTTATTTATGAAATTATGTAAGAACAAGGTGTGTATGAAACAAATAAATATTATGCTTTCATTAGGATCTTTTGAAGCACTCCAATTAACCATATTATAAGAAACATTCATTGGTAATATTTTAGCAGTAAATATATTTAAAAAAATGATTTTGTACCATACAACGGTAAAAGAAAATTAAGAAACGCCAGGTTAATTTAAACAACTACATCAATTATTTTTGTACGTCTTATTTTCGAATAGGAAATATTTGTGCAAGGTGTAGAGCGTTGACCCCATGTAACGTCCCACGCAAAATTTCAACTGGGTCATCGTAATAACATCGAGATTACACGAGTCCTGTCGTATTGGGGGTTCCGCTCAAAGGGATGATAGTCGGCACGTGACGTGGCTTAATCTACGTGCACTGCAACCATTTTAATCTACTTATAGCTTCTAATATCACAAAGATAAGGTCCTTATTAGCTCAGCAACTCCGAGCTAATAGGTACTGAATGTTTATGTGTTTGTGTTCAATTGCTGGAACAAATTTATTAGGCTCCGGTTTCATGTATTGACATTGTAATTGAATCATGCGAAAACCAAACACGCTTATCGTGTGGTGTCGTGTGTTAGGGTTCGTTACAGTATAAAAGCTGTAAAGCAATGTCGATCGATATACATTGTTAACTATCTCACGACGATCTCTATTATATGCTGGCCTACTTAATTAGCCCCGTTGGAACGATAATTCCGCGAAAGAAGCAAAAGAACAGGAATAAATTTGTTTTTCCTCGTTCTAATCATTAAGCTCTTTTGTAAAAAAGTTTTGATTAGGTATCTGAAACAGAATGGCACAGTCCTTCATCTCCTTCACTCTATGTAAAGATGAATTACGTCGGAAATTGTTTCGCTTCACCGCTTGTCCTCATTTGTCCTTGACACACACCGCTATACACTTAGGAAGCATAGAATTATGACAATTTATGAAAAGGCACAGTAAAAAATACATTAGGAAATAAAACCTAGCAAATCGCAGAACATTGATATTTACTTAATTAAAGTGCATGATGATTTCTAGGGTTAGGTTAGATTCCATAAACACACTAAGTCGGGGTCACGGCTTTTAGCGTCAGAGAGGTATCTATCAAAAATCACGCACTTTAGCGCTATGGGAACATTGATTATACAATATAAACTGTTGGGGAAATATCGTTAGTTTACCAGAAGAGAACCGTGACACAACATCATAATCATAAAACTGATCTTCTTCTAAAAAACATCTTAATCTTAGAGATTTTAAGCTTAGAACTTGCGCCTAGGTGAACCGATTTTGTGATTCTTCATAATTTGAAAACTGCTGCTCCCGCGTGGTCCCATTAGCTGAATTTGCGGTAGAAAACCATAAAAGTCTTGCTTTAAGTATTAGTAACTGTATTAATTATAAGCGGGACAAACGACAAATAACTTAATGTCATGCCATACGATTTTTATGATTCATTTTAATTAATTTTATTATCATTGGCCATATTAATGTTTAACAAGAGCCATTATGTCGATACCCAGCAGATATCAAAGGACGACTTCCTGCCGAAGAAGATCTGCGAGCGATGCGTCACGAGGCTGGAGCAGCTGTACGAGTGGCGCCAGAGCTGCCTCAGTACAGACTCCGTGCTCAGGAACTACGCGGAGTCCATGAGAATTGTCACCTCCACTATCAACTTCCAGGTCAGTCACCTCCGTAAATATACCTGGCTGATAGGAAAAAAAACGTTTTTAATTTTTTAAAAAGGTTTAGTTTATTTTGAAGGAGAACTTCATGGTCATTTTGATATACATGCATTGGTTATTGGTTGGTTGATAAGTAATTTAATAAAAATGTGTACTAAGTGTTTTAAAGAGTGAGTTAAATGTTGAGCATGTGAAAAGGAATAGAAATAAGAACACTCTTAAGACCCAAATTATGTATTTAAATTAAAAGGAATTGTAGAAAAAACACCATACAATGATAAATAATTTTAGAATATGATTGATACAGACAACATGTTTTTATAGAAAAGTTCTTAAACTGTATAAAAATTTATTACCCATTGCTAAAACGAGTTGAGTAGACGTTTAAATTATAAATAAATAAATACACCCAACAGTCACATACATAGTCCTAACCCCACACTAAGATACGAGTCTTGTGTCGTGGGTATCAGAAACTACGAGAGACTTTTTCGGTCTCACAAACACCCAGACCCGAAACAAATATTTGTGGATCACACAAACATTGGTTTCGGTGCAGGGATCGAACGCGCGGCCGCTCGTTTGGCAAGCTGGTGTCTAGCCAACTGCGCCACGGGGCTGTCTAACGATCTTATTAACGATTAACGATGTCTTTAATTAAAAATCATTGACGTGTATATCCATAACTTCAATAACCAAATAAGAACCTCTTTTTAACTTTAAATTAAAGTTTATAATATTTTTTCAATGATATGGAATATATAATATTCCGTAACAGTACTGTTTATCATTGTATTCAAGGGTCCCATCTCGGGATCAATATCTTTATCTCGCCAGTCGAAATCGTGATGAACGCTCTATACCTTTATACCTATCATAATACCGTGCAATCCATGCTGTCCGCCATCCTTGAAAAGGATGATGATGATTATATACAGGCAGCCAAAGCGACATCACCGCATCTTAGTACAATCTTAATAAAATATCGACAGGTAAGAAATGATTACGATCATCCCTTACCAGTACCTGACTCAATCAATTCTTTATACTACTGCTAGTTTAATTATCTTAAGTTAATCATTAGATTTTTCCTCTAAATACTCAGTAGTCAGTTGGACCAAAAAACAGCAGTAGACTTGCTTTATTACATGGGATGAGAACACAGTCCGCGAAATGCAGGTGCGAAAATGCACCTCTTGTATGAAAAAAGCACTAGAAGTGTAGCTGTGTCACTGGTACCTACAGTGATTTGCGGTGAAAATCACGCCTCATTGCAACTACGCAAATCCAGTCACAGCACGCAATTGTTGTGCAAACTAAAATCAATTCCGTGCCACAGTCACAAACGCTGCCGGGATAGCTTTCAAGATAACTCCATTATGCCTCGCTCGAATGTGGACCGCAATGGATTCCGCGTTAAGGGATTTATTAGCTTCAATGCTTGTTTTGTGTCGGATAAATTTTGTATGTATGAAGTGGTTCATTAGTGACATCAAACGGTTTCCGTGTAGTTCGACATAACAATTATTTATAACAGGTTTCGGATTAAGCCCGTATGTAAACAATTAAAAAAGGGGCTTGAAAGCAATTTTGTTAAGAAATAAACGGTATAATTTCTCGAAAGTCGACACTTAATTTGTACTAGTAAAAAATTTAATAAGTTTAGGGAACTTTATTTTAAAATCCCTTAATCTCCTAAGTGAAAGCCATGTTACTGAGGATAGATATCGCGAAAATAATGAAATAGGTTCCACATAATATGAAAATGTTGAATCCATTGCATCCGAAAAAACTAGAAAAGCCTTTATCAACCTGGCAACCAAGGTTGAGTCCTTTCAATCAAAATATGCTTTAAGGGCTGTTGTGTATGTTAACTTTATAACATATGAATCTTTATTTAATATAGTCTGAAGTCCATAAAATTATCTTAAAATAGAAGCGCTACCTATTGTATATGTTATAAGCTATTGTATTCTAAAGTATTGTTCAAAAAGCGATAGTTGCAAAGGTTTCCGTTTGAAACTTTCCATTTTTTCTGTTAAGTTTGTTTTACTAAAAACTATGTGAGGTCTCATTGTTGTTCATTTTAAATTAATCCTTAATTTTTGTTATTTTGTAGGCGTATTTATTGTACTATAAATTTTATTTTTTTAAAGGATTTAGTAAAGTAAGTTGGTGCTGCACCCTAAAAAAAGGAAAACAATGTTTTTTTATCCAAAAGGAAAATACGATCTGATGTCTGATTGATGTAGCACACATGAGAGATTTATTCGGATATCGTAACTTTGCGATTTCGTATGTCCAGCATTTTTAGTTGGTACGACAGCGCTTATATCATAATATTTTGTTGGACAAAGCTAAAATATTCATTTTTTTATGAGAATATACCGTAGATAAATTCAAATAAGTGAATGAGTGCTTTGAAGTGCGTAAAATTCGGCTATTTTAAAAGTTAATTGCTGTAAATGTTGAAGGACGAGCAATTTAATACAACTGAGTAAAATACTAATTTTATCATTTTTGATAGATCGTTGGCATTTCATTTTAATCAAACGATGGAACTTTAAAAATTATTTGATTTCACTACTTCGTGAGGATAGTATAAATGTTTGTGTATAGCATTATTAATTTTGGTACAATTTAATAACACTGTTATACGATTAACTCATAAAATCGACTAAATTTGTCTGTTTGTTCATAACTGTGACCGATTTGGCAGTTGCCAAATACACAAGTTTGTGTAAAAACTTCCGTATATTGAAGATTTCTATCATACTATAAGGAATCATAAACCAAACAAGATGTACTCAGACATTAGACGATCATTGCTGAAGTTAAACCTTCCCAAATAAGCACCAACCATCCCTGTCTTAAGGAACTCGCATCAATCCGATACTCGTTAATTCTTTGAAGTCATCGAACCATCGTCTATTAACCATACAATGCATTTATACGTAGGACCGTATTTCAGCATGCAAATACCTGCCTTTGCAATTTAACTGCTGATTATGAAATATAATATGCGTTATCAACGTTCCGATAACACGCTATAACAGATAACAGCAATCGATTCTAGGTCGGATTAGATAACATCTACAAAACCGAATTAATCGATTGTCAGGTCAGATAAATAAGAACAATGAGACTTTGTGCCTGACTATCTATATTAGACTTCAATTGTAAACAAAACAATAACGATAGCGGCTATCAGTCATAATTGTATCGTCTACGATTTCCACACGGTTCATATTCTTCGAAAGGAATTATTACTTTAACAACATTATAGTACTTACTGAATGAATAAGCAAATTTTAAAACTTACTAATGTGAAGGTTTTGTGTAAAACGCTACGTAGTCACGCGATTTGGGTTTTATTATTTCGAAAAGCTCATAAAGGACGCATGTACGTAATTCTTTGTGTTTCTCGAGTACGTCTGAATCTGCGAGTCATGTAGCGCCCCCTGTTATCTGCGGGCAGACAAACTGAGCCACTATTGTACGAAAATGTATTGTTGTCGCGAGTGGCGAGTGTGTAGGCACGCGGCGCGGCGTCGGGCGATGCACGGCTCGCCCCGACCGGGTAGCGCCCCTCCTCTATCGATCGGCGCGCGCCCGGGACGTATCGACCCACTGCCACCCACCACCCAAACACTTCGCACGCAAAACCAAACCTTATTCTTACGCACTAAGCCTCACAATATCTCGCATCCCTTCCGACCAAGAAATGTGCCGAACATACGATTCCAAACTTAAGAAAAACGTAGCACGAGTCACTGTCGAATACCTTCGTTCCGTCTTCAAAGCGACTCTTATGTTAATCAATTATCCGCTCTAATGCGATAGTTGTAAGGTTGTGCCGTTTGTCCGATGCGCAATACAACCGTCGCCAGTTTAGATATTAGCTACGCATGTCCGTGGACCCGTTTTTATGTTCACTGTACGTGAAAATTTATTGACAGGTTGGTAGATTAAGGTCCCTTTCATCGGTCACGGATTCTTCTCTTCATGTTGTATTCGGCGTTTCAATGGCGCCATATTGATCAGCTTGATAATTTTGTAATGCCAAGATAAGTATTGATTGTTTTTAAAATAAGTCGAGGCTGTGCGGAGTGAAGGCGACATGGGGTAGAGTTGTGGGGAGTGCATTACCGCACGCATCCCAACCAAGGTCGAAGGTGGCTCACCGTCACCGGAGCTCGGGGGTACAGTTAACCCTGACCTAGCGCGGGAGGTGAAGGATATTCCTACTACGGCCTCCCCCCGCCGCCACCCCGCACCCCGCCACCCCCGCGCGCCGGGGACCGCACGACCCCGCTTGCCTGAACACCACTTGCACTGAAAACGCTTGAAGCCTTCCCTACTCGTCACATTACGTGATGGGGGTCATGTAACTCGCAGGAAGGCAGGAAATGAGTTGCACGCATTCCTTGTATTGCGTTCTACGAGAACTGGACGTTAAATCAGTTACTTCGGCGGAACAAACATTTATATACCATATGATTAGTCAAAACATGTCTATAACATAGTTTGTTTGACTGATTAGTATGAAAAAACAACATATTACTAATATAAATCGAAATTTGTTACTTAAATAACAACATTAAGTTTTTATGCTGTTCTGTATGCAGTATTTGCATTAACAATAAACGCATCAATAAATGCATACTTGACATTAATTAACAAAAATCTACGTCCAAACCCTAATTCCATACAATAGATGCAAATTGTATCAACTTGGTATTCCTAAGATTTCTGCTTTAAAGAACTTACTAACGAGCAAAGTCGCCGTCGCTTTGATTAAACTTCTTGTGCGGTAACTCTGTTGTATTGATTGCTGGTTAACGTAGACTATAAATAGACAAAATGCAAGCGTTGTTACTTTTATAAGGACATGTTTCTATATCCTTTTGAATACCGTTGAGGGTATTTCAAATTAGGAACGTGCATAAACTTTCTTTTTTTCCAATGTTCTATTCAGCCTGCCGCGTATTAAAAAAACACTTCAATATTTTTGTCCTTGAATTTGGCTGGTAACAAATCATCAAACATGACATTGAAAAAAGTTGATTAAGTTTTATAAATATTTGTTCCGGAGATTTCAATGTAAGCCCTGTTATGTAAGTTAAGATTTTTGCGTGACTATTTATGTAGTTTAGGTATATAACTGCCGTAGATAAAAATGTGTAGAATTTGGTCCAATTACACAGTGAAAAGAAATTTCAAGAGCGTTCATTACGAGAAGGGCAGGTACAAAAGTACCAACCCCTGCACTTAGAACAAGTGTGGGGTTAGATTTCATTGTTCATTTTCACCACTAAAATAGTGAGATGGAAGTACAAGTTGCGTATCATCAATTAAAATCGCCATCCCTTGCTTAGTGCGGGTTTAAGAGGACTTTTTAATTATCGAACATTACAATTTTATACTCCGTTACTTAACTTAAATACATACATACATATACCTGTGCAATGGAATTGCCTTATGATAAAATAATAGATTATACTCATGTATATCGTTTGACAGATTGTTATGGTATCATAAATTTTATTTTAAAAATTAGAACAAACACTTAAAACATCAAGGTATTTTAAACAATGAAGATGATTTCGCGAACAATTTAAAATGATTACTGGAAATTTATCATCTCGTTTTTTAATGAAAACTTGTTATGTATGTATTTTAATGGTTATATTAACCTATTTATATAATTGGAAGGTAACATAGACATGCCATTATGAAAAATAATTAAACTCAAACATTTACATAAATATGTAAAGAGTGTAGAATTTAAATTGCCTAATTAAGTAAACTATTTGCCCTGAATATATTATCAACAACTTGCCAAGGGCTTAAATATTTAATAGAGATATCGATTTTGATAATTTATTTTTCGTATATTATTCTATGTGGGTTCGGTCTTAAATACTCAATATATTTTTTTGTCGGTGATGATTGAAACACAATAAAGCATCTATGTATTCGCTACTCTAATAGAAGACTTTCGTCTGTTAAAAGGTTCGGGTTGGGACGAATTTCCATTATGAAAATATTGAACTTTTTTAAGTGCAATAATATGTATAATTTGAATATATAATCATCAAAGGTGCACTGCGCAATCGATCACACATAATACTTCTGATAACTCTACTGGTTTTATGAATCACAAGCAAGTAGAAAGAAAATAACATGTTGAATAACGGGTAGGTTTGTGGTTTTAGAAGTCCCGGCATCAAGTCATTAGTTTCACTCATGAAATATCGTAGTGAAAATGTAGTTTGACTTTGTAGGTACTATAAAACGGTATCTAACCGTCAATTGATTGGCAACCGTCTATTATAATCCTAGTCTGTATTGACTACGATATGGTTCAACCATTCCTATTAAAAACTTCAACCCTGTCTCGATAACTGACATTACATGTTCTCGTTTTATTATAGAATCATGTTTAATTCATTTTAGTAGATCGCATAAGCAGTCAAACGCAAAGTGAAAATTATAGCATAAATTCAATTGAAAGACGCATGTAATAAATTTTAAATTTGAAACACATATAATTATGATTCCGTACCAACGAAAGGTTGTAAAAAAATTAACGTATCTTCAGATGATATGCACATTCCGCGGAGATAATTAATCTTTTTAAATAATGTTACATTTGTTTGAGATTTGGACTCTCTAATTATATAATGTTGTCATATAACTAAATTATGTTAATTATGCAATATGTAAAAAACCCAGTAGCTTTTCTCATTTCGTTATCAAAATGTATATAAAAACTTAATGAACGAACCAGATCGTATGAGTTTAAAGCAACGATAAGGATGGTTTACTGTTTAAAAATGAAATATAATTTCCTCATAGGTACATCGTATCTCAACTTACTTAAATAAGATTATTGTGATAAGATTTTCAGTATCATTCAGAATTAATTGTTTTCGGAAGTTTTCCATACTTTACGTGTATGGAGAGCGATCCTACTATCGGAGGTATAAGAAATTAAGTTGAAATCGAGTGACTATTCTGCAATAATAATTCAAATTACATTCAAAATTTGTCTCAGCGCAGGATACAACGCGTCCTCACTAGATACACAGACGGTTTCTACCTCATTGATCTGGAAAAGAACAGAGAGGAAATAAGGAAAAAAATCCTTACAATTACGATCTAACACATAATAAGAAATATTTGCTGCACTCTAATTTCGAGTTCGTTGCTTGCCCGTTCTTTTTTAGAGATGACTGCCTTTCGAACAGGGTGGAAATTTTCTGAAATGACTGAATCTAAGCGATGCACTTATTTTAGATTCAATAAATATTATTTCATTTCATTGCGAGGGGCTTTTATTACTGCGTATTATCGGGCGGGCCTTGGCGTTTTTAAGACAAATTTAAGACTATTAACTGCTACTGAGCAGTAATAAATGATAACACCCAATAACACTTTATCCAATACGGAAAAAGAACTGGAGACCTAGATTGTATCTAGATATGGCTTTACGCATTCTTAGACACAATAATAAAAAATAATTGTCAAAATTTATACAGGAACTAATCGCCAAGCGCAAGGTTACAAACGAGAATGTGTGACGAATGTTTTGCTACATCATGGCAAATGTAGATAACATCTCACGTTTTAACAAAACGTGTATTCAAGGAATGTAAAATATTTTTAGGTAAAACATAATTAAGTGATATTTATTGTTTACTAACATATTTAAAGTTGCACTTTACAAAACTATCTTCCGGTTTGTTATTCAATAAGTTTATGCTTAAATGCTGTCCCCAAATGTTTTTATAATATTTGAATACATATACAAGAAATTACAAAAAGTGTTATTTTCTGTTTTCAAAGCTTAATTTAAATAATTCGTTGCGTTTATTTTTTCTTTGTCCTAACACGACAAACTTTTAATAACGCTTATTGTTATTTCAATAAGCTCTACACATCTATCACTAAATTCACCTCAAAATAAACAAAACAAATCTCTTCCAAGGTAGACTACAAAGAAAACCGACAAATATCACTTTTTCTAACGCAAAACCGCAGCAAGAAAAGCGAACGCCGTCATTTCTTCTCTCCTAGTAAGGTGCGTGGAGAGAGGAAAGTAATCGATCGATTCAAGGGAGGTGCAAGTCACTTGCACTTACCACTTGGTGCATAGGGCTTGCGGAGGGCGCCCGTCTTGCGCCGCCCAAGAAATCCGCCGCCCTGCGCGCGTACTTTGTCGGGCTCGTTCTAACTCGTGAAGTGTCCCTTCATTTGTATCATGCTGGTTTTGTGACGGTGGAAATTGAACTGTTATTTGTGAGTATTATATTCCTCTTTTAAATAATTATGAGAAAATACATAGAGTATTTTTGAGTAGAGATAAAAAATATTCGCAGTTTAAATGGAAAGTTCTTTTTTTGAAAAAAGTTTTTATAAAAAGTGGTTCCAAATAGAAACATTGAGTAACAGTAGGTATTAATTTCGAATTGTGTGTTTTGTATTTTTACCCCATCTTATTCGGCCCCTCACGCATATATCCCTAGTTAACGTTTGTTTTTAATCTGTGCATTCGTGATAAGGCCCCCTGAGGTTTTCCCCGCGTCGCTTCCTCCCTTATCTTCGAGGGGCCCTGGCTTCACAAATAGCAATATGCTATTAAACTTTTTGTATGCAAAGTAGGAAGTGAATATATCAAAAACTATCGAAGTGACGCTTGGTTGTGTGTTTTTAAGTATAAGTTAGATGATGTCAATTATATGTGGCGAGGAGTAGCGAAATGCCTTTATAGTCAAGTTACTTTTAAATCGCTTCATTCAGATATGCCGTATCTTGCAAATCTTTTGAACAGGGTTTAAGGTTTTCTAATGTTTATTATATTGTATGAGGTTCATAAATTGACTTACCGTATTTGAGAATACTTACATACGTTAACATGTACATTGTACATACAGTCTGTAAGCATCAATGATTGGTGACTACAATGGTTTTAAATAGATGCTCAATAGTTCGCCTTGTGTGGTTCATTACATCGAGATTACCTTGGGGTTGTCGTTACATAGAATCTAGAGCCCTGATGCGATTTGTAGGCCAGGTCATTGTTATTGAGTTGTTATTTTAAAAAAAAAACTTCTTTAATCGTGTAAATGTAACAGCTGGCAATGGAAGTAGAAATACCCTCCTACTTATCAGAACAGGCGTACGCAAATTTTTGTTTATATGAATTGCCTCAATTATGTTGAATGCTGTAGTATATATTTTAGTAGCCAACTGATTATACTAGTAGGAGCACCTTATATTTTTCCATAATTGATTTTCATTATTAGACAATGTTACAGTAATACCTGACGTTTCGGAAAACTTGACTCCTTTAACTGGTTCCTTTCGGACTTTCTTGTTGGCTCCTTGCTTTTAAAATCTGAATGTTAATCGTGTATCGGGCGAGCATAAAAGTT
This sequence comes from Cephonodes hylas, assembly GCA_030295005.1. Lineage (NCBI taxonomy): Eukaryota > Metazoa > Arthropoda > Insecta > Lepidoptera > Sphingidae > Cephonodes > Cephonodes hylas. The sequence goes on from AP025366.1 coordinate 10,491,998, forward strand.
ACTTAGGTGATAAAGTTGAATGCATATCGAATAATTGATTTGAGCCACG